>CM040757.1:28850789-28890789 GCA_022829145.1 Albula goreensis
GATGTCCTGTGTGTTTGGGGTGTGTGTCTCAGTGTGTCACACAGTCAGTGACAGAGAGAGAGGCAGAGAGCTCTGAAATCGCTGCTTTTCCTTGGGTCAGAGTCAGTCGGGTAATTTGGGGGGGTCCATTGTGGAAAAGCCGTAGACGGCCGACACCGTAAGGAGCACTGACTAATGAGGAAACATGGGAAGTTCCTGCATGAAAGGTTTTAGTGTGCCAGAGAGGGTGGTGCTCTGCTGGAGCATGTTCAGACTGGAAGAAGGGACCATAATGCGATGTTACAGCATGGTAACCTGCTACGTATGAAAGATTTCACAGGGGCTGAGAGAGGGCAGGGGTAAAACAGGGGCTGAGAGAGGGCTGGGGTAACACACAGGCTGAGAGAGGGCTGGGGTAACACAGGGCTGAGAGAGGGCTGGGGTAACACACAGGCTGAGAGAGGGCTGGGGTAACACACAGGCTGAGAGAGGGCTGGGGTAACACAGGGGCTGAGAGAGGGCTGGGGTAACACAGGGGCTGAGAGAGGGCTGGGGTAACACAGAGACTGAGAGAGGGCTGGGGTAACACACAGGCTGAGAGAGGGCTGGGGTAACAGAGGGCTGGGGTAACACAGGCTGAGAGAGGGCTGGGGTAACACTGAGTAACACAGGGCTGAGAGAGGGGGGGGCTGAGAGAGGGCTGGGGCTGGGGTAACACAGGGGCTGAGAGAGGGCTGGGGTAACACAGCTCTTATGTTATTTGCTCGTAGCAACAGGCTCCATGAAAAGGCTGGTAATAAGCTGAGGCAATCCCTGGGATTTCTGTGGATGAAAGCAATATCCGTGAAGTGTTTACTGTAAGCACTGCGGCATATGAAGGGTCGGGATCGGTGGGACCATTTGGCTCAAAGCTGGGAGATTTAGTGCCAGCCACACACAGATGGCAAACCGGGGAGGCCAGTGACTGTCCCCTGGTTGTGCCCCCCAAACACTCTAAATTTGTAACCTCTAACACTCTAAATCTGTAACACACTAACACTCTAAACCTAAACCTCTAACACACTAACTCTCTAAACCTCCAACACACTAACACTCTAAACCGCTAACACACTAACACTCTAAACCTCTAACACTCTAAAACTCAAACACTCTAACACTCTAAACCTCTAACACACTAACACTCTAAACCTCTAACACACTAACACTCTAAACCTCTAACACACTAAAACTCAAACCTCCAACACTCTAAACACTCTAAACTCTAACACTCTAAAACTCAAACACTCTAAACCTCTAACACTCTAAAACTCAAACACTCTAACACTCTAAACCTCCAACACACTAAACACTCTAAACCTCTAACACTCTAAAACTCAAAACTCAAACACTCTAAAACTCAAACCTCCAAACACACTAACACTCTAAACCTCCAACACACGAACACTCTAAACCTCTAACACTCTAAAACTCAAACACTCTAACACTCTAAACCTCCAACACACTAACACTCTAAACCTCTAACACTCTAACACTCTAACACTCTAAACCTCTAACACACTAACACTCTAAACCTCTAACACACTAACACTCTAAACCTCTAACACTCTAAAACTCAAACACTCTAATCCTTTTACCTCAAACACTCTAAACCTCTAACACTCTAACACTCTAAACCTCTAACACTCTAACACTCTAAACCTCTAACACACTAACACTCTAAACCTCTAACACTCTAACATCAGACCCATGTGCGGTGGCAGGGGTGAGGTGCGGCACAGTGCAACATTAATGAGTGAGTGACTGAGCAGAGGAGGAGGACAGAGTGAGTTTGACACGGGGCTGTGCCCTACTGTAAGAGGAGCTGACCCTACATCAGTTAGGTCAAAAGTTGGCTCTGAGGAAAGGTCCTGCTGGTCTAGCTTTCCGAAAGGCACTTAGCCTGAGCTACTTTATTATTTTCCTTTTACGACCACTTTTTGCTATTTTGAGTTTGGTATATGAATAGAAAGCTTGCATTGTTAGTTGCACACCACACCATAAACGCATAATGGAATCTACATTCGCAAAATAGATTTTGTTCAACGCAATTGATTAATAAAACCTAGTAATGAAGAAGTTTTTAAGATACATGTTTTTTTACAGAGCTATAAAGTAAGCACAGTATTCCCATACTGCCATTTAAAACCAAGGACCAAATTGCCAATAGTTGGACAAGGTGATAAAATGAGGGTGGGAAGAAAAACTTGGGTGCCAAAAATAATGATGCTGTGAACTTTATTTTTAAATAAAAAAATAAAACAGTTTTATTTAGTAAATTATGTCTTAACAAAACAAGAATATACTACAATAGTCTTGCCAACATTTTTTTGATAAAGTGTACCTTCATTACAAAGCTTAATTGGTGGGCTTAACGTTCTCTATGGAAACCCTCTTTACTATAAATATTTTAAGTTGCACATTTCATACCAACAAGATAAAAAAGATGTGTGAAAATCCGAATGCTGTACAGAAAAACAGTCTGTGGGCAAGACTCCATTAGTTTTTTTTTTTTTTTCATTTTTTACAGAACATAATAAAAATAGAATTCAAAATTTACTTGCAATAAAAAGCTTTTCATGGTTTCTGGCTCCGCTGTTCGTTATGTCCCACTGTGCACTAAACCAGTAATTCATTAACATCCTAATTTCAAACCCACTTCCAAATTCTCAAGCTTATGCTTTTAAACTTTCATCTGTGAATGGAGCATTTCTGTGACAAACCGAGAGCCACAGAAGGTGCGGCATCTTTTGATCAGGGCTGTCAAAGTTAAGCTTCTTATCCTGTTCATCTGGAACGTGTCAGGATTGAGCAGCGCTTTACTTACCTCTTTCACTTTGAGAAAAAACCTGAGTGATCTCATTTTGACCTGCTTTGGAAATGCAGGGTTTTTTTTTCTTCTTTTTTTCTGGTGTTTGCTTTGCTGGGAGGATGGCAGATTTTCACAGGAAAACATAAGGAATATGAACCCCTTTGGACTGGAAGTGGTTGAGTACAATTAAAGTTAATATAATTTAAGTAATATCAGCTTATATCAGCTTATATTATTAATTAAAAGTATGAATCATTTTGGTTGAATACCCTCCTGCCCTGGTGATAATAAAGGTAACAAGAAGCTGTCTATTTGCACTTCATTCTTATACTTAGCTAACTTCTGTCCTACTAGATTTATAAATCGTGTCATTCTATTTCACACCCCAAATGACTAGGAAGTTATTGCTCATGAAGCTGGCCTGTATAACAAATGATTCGATGAACTAGCATTCGCTATCCAGCTTGTTCATTTTAGCAAATCGTACTCTGTAGCAAGTGTGCAAAGCCTTTTGTCCAATTCTGGTTGTAAATTGTCTTTTTTTTCCCAAGGGAAAGTGGGATTGCTTTTTGTTTAAATACTTGTCATTTTGCATAAGTATTTGAAAACGATAAAGCATTACGAGTATTGTACAGTTTATATCCCCCACGGTTCTCAGCGCTCTACATTTGTGTGCATTTGATCTGAGAGAGAAGAGAGAAGGAATAAAAGTGCTGGGGAATTGGAAACGGGGAAATTGCAGGGTAGGAAACGGTCTGTTATAGGAGCAGATGTACACGTGAGGACTTGCTGGTGAACGGTAAGCCGGGCGCCAAACATGGGCTGGTAAATCGATGGAACTCTATACTGTATTCCACGGTGGTGTAAAAAAATTGCCATCTATAGAAGCACCTCTATCTTTTGTCTTCTCACACATTCAGATTCACTCAGTTCACAAAAAAACGTCCATCTTCATCCTCGGAAACCGTTGAGTATCACAGCCTGTACTTTTCAAAAGGCCCCTGAAAAAGGATCATAAATGGCTTATTGCTTAAATGCTAATTCTGCCAGGTTCTTGACAAGGAGAAGGAGAAGAGTTTGAATGTTTTCAAAATGTTCTTTCTCTGAGTCTCGCTCTCTTTGTATTTGTGCATGTCTGTTTGCATGGAGCTCCTTTCTGAAGATCTTCCCGTACTTTGAGCAGATATGAGGTTCTGTGTTTCTTTTGAAGGATCGGGATTGCATTATTCATGACTGTTTGTTTCTGCACAGAAGACATTTATAGTGAAGGATATTTCCTGCGTAATTAACGGAAGTGTTTGGAATAAAGTAATATGACTTTTGATACTTCCTCTGTTTATTGTAATACATATTATGTCATGCAGTGGGCATCTTAGGTAGTTAAGCATGGATGTGGACTTCTGTAATATAACTCTACATTTATTTACCCTTCATTGAAAAAGTTGTTGTGCTGTAATTGAAATGCCCCTGAGGTCCGTCAGTGGGGTGGGAAATGCAGACATTGTGTTTAAGCCTGGTGAGGAACACCAAGCTAAAATATGTATGTATATATATATATATTTTCCCTTAGAAAAGTGTGGTATGTGTGACTGTTGTGGGGGCGTGGTGTCTTAGTCGGGTGAAAAGGGGGGGTGTGTATGTGGGGAGAAGGGGCGCAAGTGGTGGGTTCTGTTTGTTGTTGAATTTTGAAAATATTTGAAATCAATCTAATTTTCAATAAGAGGATAAAACATTAACATTTTTGGTATTCTTTTTAAATGTCTTTAATCTCTTAACCTTCATGTTAATTGCACCGTAGGGTGTTACCTGGGACTTACTGAGTCAAAATCATTAAAAAAAAATTGCATTGTTCCACTGTGTGCGCTGCCATCATTTGGGTTTGAGCATTTCGGATTCTTGCTGAGCCTCTTGGCTTGAGTTACAATCGCAATTTAAAAGGCACAGAGTTTCACAGCAAGCAGTCTCTTTATGAGTGTGCTTCAGCTCGCTTCTCCGAAGTTTACTCACTCAGCCACATTTTTCAGGTGTGTTATTTATGCGCAAGTCATTACAGGGTCCTCCTTCAACCCCTGGGCGGTGGGAAGGAGTGTTTTCTCATGGTTGCTGAAGTATAGCGATTGGAACAGATATTGATAATTGAGAAATGTGATATCAACCTTTAATGTCTAAAGCCAGATGTTTAAAGCTGATGGACACTTAAAGCAGCCATTGGCAGCCATTTTGTTGTGGAAAGTTAACATTTTTTTGAGGTGAACTAGTGTCCCTCACCTGATCACACCTGAAAGCTGACCCAAAGCTGTGTAATAGGTGTCTTAAGGTGACACAAACCATCAAATTACCATCAAATTACCCGGCAGTGGTGACTGACAGGGTGAATATGCAATGGTGGGGAGGATTTGATAGTTGATTTCTCAAACCTGTTTATCTGTTACTTTTTTTTTCTACTTTTATTTCCCAAGAATTCTCACCAGTTTCAAACTCAGTTTTAATTTGAGTCCAGTAGTATTTAGTATGGCCTCTGATTGCTTCTCCTGAAATATAATGAAGGAGAAATCAGCTACACTCTGTTAGACAGTTCCTCCCTTTAGTAACATTTTGTTGGCCTGTATTGTGCATTTTATTCTAATTTTTAATGTGTCTCAAGATGAGTGCTTGAAGGTATAAGCCAAAGTGTTTATTTGCTTATATTTATAAATATATATATATTTATATTTTGTGGCTAACCTGTTGATCATTTTACATACACAGGTGATTTAGCTCATTTTATTTTAGATTAGGGCTGTATCATATATGATGTGATCTTGTTTCGATGAGTGCAGTGTTACAGTCCCAATTTTTCTTTGTTTCCTGTATTTGCAGACTCTCTTCTGTTAGATTGGAAAAAGTCCTTACTTTCCCAATTTTAATTAACGTGATGTTCAGACAGCTAGCTCATATTGATTTACCTTATGTGTGATTACTGCCAGACCGACACTGAAGAAGGTTTGTTAGAGCACACCCAAATGTTTGCCCTCTCGCAGGTGCACCACGGTCAGGGCTGAGTAATTTCTCATTCACTCCTCTCCTGAAGTTGAATAATTCACATTCATCCTGAATGTTTCATACGACCACAGTGAGTGCTTTTAGGGAAAAAGGGAACTGAAATCCCCCCTGCTCTGTGTGAGAAAACTCTTGGGGAGGCGCTGACGTCGGGCTCAGAGCAGGAAATTCCCTCTGAAGAGCCGGGATCTCAGCCTCCCCAGTGCTGCAGACAGAGAGAGGTCACAGATGCCCCCTGAAAGTCCAGAAGTTTCCGCAGGGCAGCTCCAGTCTTAGATGCTGGACTCCACTGGGCCGCCTCTTCCTGTGGGCTGGAAGTGAGGGCTCATTTGGTGAGCATTACACGCTCCAGTGAAGAGGTGTTGTGCTAATGAATTAATGAAGCCAGCGGATCCCGGTGATGGACTGCAGAAAATTGCTTGATGGAACTCTCAAATCATGGATTTCTTTTGTGTGTGTGTGTTGTGTGTGTGTGTGTGTGCATGCGTGTGTGTGTGTGTGTGTGTGTGTGCGTGTGTGTGTGTGCAGCAAATCCATTTGTCCATGTCAGAATGGATTACATGCTATCTAAGTGAAGGGTACCTCAGACTGTCAATCAGGAAAGTAGAACCAGGTAACTGAGTAGATGTAAAAACGTACCTTCACTGTCCTCCAGTTGCAAAGTCTTTAGTCCAACAATCAAAGTGTAAAAGCTACACATGTTCCTGTCGCATGCATTGATCAGTTCACCCTGAGGAGATGTACTGTAAGTGGTATTTCTGCCGCATGCAAAGCAGATTCTACATTCATAAGACTTTTATAACACATTAATTAGCATGGAACTGATGTTTTATAACACAATCCTACATGTTACATGGACAGATCTGCTGTGTACAGGAGAACCTCAGTAAGTCAAACTCCTGGAAAAGGGGGTCTGTATCAAACTACTGTTTACCTGCCAATTTGTAATATGGTTTCTTTCTTATAAGTCGTGTCTTTGCAGTGAGCTTGTCAGCACAGTTTGGCCTAGTTTTGGTCATGTTGTAACACTTTTTGAGACATTGTGACTTGAATTTTTATGAACAAACTACAAATCACACTGTGTAAGGAAAACGTCACATTTTGAACGTTGAAGGATGTAGCGAGGTGTAAAATGAGAATGCGAGCAACCATGTGACTGTGTGACCGCCTGAAGGCTCGGAGAAAATCTCTCGCGTAATATGACAGGCTGAAGGAAGCTCCGTGAAGGGGGAAATTCTTCCTCTTGCCTGTTCCGCAATCCGCAGTTTTATCGCCTTAATACCCTCAGCCTGAAAGAGTCTTCTCTGCTGGACAACGGTCCTTATGTTCCATTTGGGTTCCTCCTTTAGAGAACCGAGGTTCCACACAGAACCATGATGTTCTAAGACTGTTCATCACAAGATTGCAAAAGATGGATCTCCTCAGGTTTGGCTGCATGACCCCTTCCTTAGTGGCACTCATGCCAATCTCCCATGAGAAGGTACAGAGTTTGTGAACACTGTAAAAAGCAATAATGTTCTGGACATGAAGATGTTATGTATTATTTATGAATGCCTCACAAAGTTACATGTTAGGCTTGAATAATGTATGAACATCTTTTTTTTTTCTGTGGAATAAATTTATGGAAATAACCCAAAGCTTTTGTTTCCGTTTGTTTTTCAGGAACCTGCTGGACAGGGACACATTTTCGAAATCTGATCCAAGTAAGATGTTTGATCTTCCATTGCAGTGTGTTTTTGGTGCTGTGTTTCAGGTGACGTTTGAAGTGGGTGACACTTTGTCTTGCTGTATTTCATAAGGCTTAGTTTGCTGACCTTCACAGAGCCCTGTACCATGCCCCTTCTGCGGCCCGTATGCATTCAACCTCCCTCCCTCCTGCTCCGGTCATTTCTCCCCATCCAGCCCTGGGCTTGCCCCCCTGCTATGCCCTCACCTGCTGGCTATGCCCCCAACATCCCTCACCCCTCACATGCTCCGGCCACCCACACAGCCAGATCTGTCCGTCACTGCTCTCAACACAGATCCGCCATTTTGTCAGAGGCCACTGATTGACGCCGCAGCTGTGCACCAATCAATATGAAGGTGGGAGGGGCACACCAATCAATATGAAGGTGGGAGGGGCACACCAATCAATATGAAGGTGGGAGGGGCACACCAATCAATATGAAGGTGGGAGGGGCGCACCAATCAATATGAAGGTGGGAGGGGCACACCAATCAATATGAAGGTGGGAGGGGCGCACCAATCAATATGAAGGTGGGAGGGGCTTTGGCAAAGAGGTTTTGGATGAAAAATTCCATATTGGGTGTCCTTTTCACGAGACACATGATTCATTTTTTTTTTCTGTGACATTTGCACACACAGTCAGGCACAAAAATTCATTCAGTATTTCCAAAAACAGAACACAAGGGGAGGGGGTTAAAATAAGAGGCCAAAATAGCATCCAATGCTTCCTGTATGCCTAGCCTTATCTCCGGAGGTATTTCCTCAGGTGTATTATTTAAAATTTAAATTATATTATTAGTTATACTTCTAGTTATATTTCTGCAGGTCCCTTTAATGCAGGTACAGCACTATGGAAAAGCAAAGCTGTCCTCTTCTGACCGTTAGCTCTCTGGTGGTGTGGGCGTCCACTGACCGTTAGCTCTCTGGTGGTGTGGGCATCCACTGACCATTAGCTCTGTGTTGGTGTGGGCATCCACTGACCGTTAGCTCTGTGTTGGTGTGGGCATCCTCTGACCATTAGCTCTGTGTTGGTGTGGGCATCCACTGACCGTTAGCTCTGTGTTGGTGTGGGCATCCACTGACCGTTAGCTCTGTGTTGGTGTGGGCATCCTCTGACCGTTAGCTCTGTGTTGGTGTGGGCATCCACTGACCGTTAGCTCTGTGTTGGTGTGGGCATCCTCTGACCGTTAGCTCTGTGTTGGTGTGGGCATCCACTGACTGTTAGCTCTGTGTTGGTGTGGGCATCCTCTGACCGTTAGCTCTGTGTTGGTGTGGGCATCCTCTGACCGTTAGCTCTGTGTTGGTGTGGGCATCCACTGACCATTCGCTCTGTGTTGGTGTGGGTCTTGGTGTTAATCCTGCCTCCTCTAGCAAACTATGAGCTCCCTCACTCCTGGGAAGGCAGGCTTGAGTAACAGCTGGTTGCGTGCGTTTTTCTGATTTAATTACGTCGATCACACCCTGGCGCTGGTGTCTGGGGATGTGTATCCCTGTGTCACAGGAGAGATGGAAGGGCTTTTCTCACGGCAGAAACAGCAGAGGGAAGGAGAATGAGTGTTACATGTTCAATTAAATGGCCAACCCACGCACTGCTTGGGTTTAAGTTTTCAAACGTGACCGATGTTCTGTTTGCACTATGTCTGCTAACCTTAGCTTCCAGTCATAAAACGAGCTGTTCTATCATTCACTCATTATGATCACAGAGATCTGCAAACATTTGTCACGAGATCCTCGCCTGAACTACTCCATAATTAGTGCATAAAATTACACATGTGCATCTACATTATTCATTTACTTATCAGTCATGGTACGATCTCCCTGTGAGTATTTTTACACTGTGATATTTTGAAGTTGGCCAGCAGCACAAAATGACTAATAGCTGTTTGTGCGTGTGCGCGTGTGTGTGTGTGTGTGTTTATATAGTCAACATTCGGATACAGGAGGATACAGTAGGTGGAAATTCTTAAAAGCTATCAGCTGAAAGGCACAGTAATAAAACATAAATGGTTTCTTCAATATGCTTCTGAGATGATGTAATTTTCTGGTCTCTCCCATTTATGATATTGCCATTGGTTACTTGAGTAATGACTCATAATGTCATGTAACCTAATGATATTTGATATACATATATGATATTTAAATGTGGACAGGCAGAAGAGTAAAGCTGTAATTTAAGGATCACCATTGTGAATTAAGGGGGGTTGGGGGTGGTAAGTGACATCAGTTCAAACTTGGACCTGCCGATGGCAAAAGAAACAGAAAGCAAAATTTAGATTTTGTTTTAGCGCATGAAAGTTGACCTAAATAAATGGACTGTTCCTCTGATATTTAATGCCATTCTGATTTTATGTGGGGACATGATGGGGAAGCAGTGAGAATCCAGGCAGTGTGCTGTGGCAGTACAGACATCCTTACCTCGGTATAGCCGGGGGCACGGGGGGCGGGGGGATGTGAGAATGTTCTCTGGGGTTGCTCTTCCTCCTCTTCATCCTCGCCCATTAATAACTCAGATCCACTCTATCGCTCATTGACATGAGCCGGACCCCACTCCAGATGTGAGGGATGGCCCTGGTTTGCTGCATGACAGTGGGATGTGTGGGATGTACACTGGTAGCTAGGGGCCCCAGAATGTGGACACACTGGTAGCTAGGGGCCCCAGAATGTGGACACTGGTAGCTAGGGGCCCCAGAATGTGGACACACTGGTAGCTAGGGGCCCCAGGATGTGGACACACTGGTAGCTAGGGGCCCCAGGATGTGGATATGCTGGCAGCTAGGGGCCCCAGAATGTGGACACACTGGTAGCTAGGGGCCCCAGGATGTGGACACACTGGTAGCTAGGGGCCCCAGGATGTGGATATGCTGGTAGCTAGGGGCCCCAGGATGTGGATATGCTGGTAGCTAGGGGCCCCAGGATGTGGATATGCTGGTAGCTAGGGGCCCCAGGATGTGGATATGCTGGTAGCTAGGGGCCCCAGGCTTTGATGCTAATCTCCCTGTTCTGCTGTGTCTCAGTGGTCCTCCTCCACAGACGGCACACAGAGGAGTAGAGCATGTGTGTGTGTGTGTGTACATGTTCAATTCAATGTCTCTTATAATTATATTTTCCTAATATAATTATAAACATGACTAAACCAAGTCACATACATCACCCTGCACTAATTCTGTCAAATTTGGTCTATATTTTCATTCATTATTCACTTTGTAATCCTTCTGTGTTCCCACCTGCATGTATGCTAGCTTACTGGTCTCATCCCCAACTGTTGGAAACTCCAAATTCAAAGGCTCAGTGTTCCAAATCAAATATTCTGCCTCAGAGGAACTGTCATACAAATCAGTACCGACTATCATGCAAATTAGTACTGACTCTCATACAAATCAGTACAGACTATCATACAAATCAGTACAGACTATCATACAAATCAGTACAGACTATCATACAAATCAGTACAGACTATCATACAAATCAGTCCTGACTATCATACAAATCAGTACTGACTATCATACAAATCAGCACAGACTATCATACAAATCCGTACAGACTCACTGTGTGATCAATATGCATTTACTGATTAATCACTCAGCATTGTGCCATTAATCAGTAAGTATCTTTGCTTTGTTGTTCTTCTCTTGTGTTTCTCTGGTAGTGGAATGCTTCCAGTTTCATTTCTGTTTTTTTTTCTCCTTCCAGGCCTTCTTTAGTCTGCTTGTCTGCATCAGTTGCTATTCATGTATTCCAGTAGACTTGCATGACTATCTGTAAGTGTTCCGTTTTATTTATTTATTTATGTATGTATGTATATATTTATTTATTCATGTATTTATTTAACATGCATACTGCACACTTGTCTTAACAAATCTTTCATCTCAAAGTCTGCCCTCCATTAGTGGTGATTCCCTGTTGTTTTCTCAGGAAGTAAAAGAAAGTGCTCCCCCTGATTTAACCTGCACTGGCTGTGACAGTCTGTAACGATGAGGTGCTCTTTCACACACCTGAGAAAGAGAGAGGCAAAGAGATAAAACAAACATTTTAATATGAAAGGAATGATATTTTTCTGTTGGTTTCCCCAGTTTTTTTTTAGCTTTATTTCCCTTTGTTTTATTTGGCTTTGAGAGGGTTTAAAACATAACATTTTTTGGAACTGTGAAGGGTAGGAGCTGTAAAGAAAAGAAGAAAGCTGGAGGTAAAGAATGATAGAAGCAGAGGATGTGAGTTTGGCAGTCCTCGTTACCCACCTGAGTGGAGAGAGAGAAAGCACACCTGCTCTAGGTCCCCCCACAGTGGGTCAGCCAGGCCCCCGTGGCTCGGAGCTGATATCTGAGACGTCAGCAGGTTTTCGGAGTGATGAGCGAGCGCAGAAGGGGCCTAATGCTGAGCCCAGGTCTTTGATAAACGCTGACACCGCCACTCAAGTCTCTCAGCATTAGCCCGGCTCAGTGGGCACCGAGACCAGCTCCATCCAGCCGCATCACCTGGAACCTGCTGCCGTTCCTCTCAGATGCTAACATTTCTGAGTGACGGGGGCAGTACCTCTCAGGCGCTCTGACCAGTGATTCCAGTGGTCATGTGACTTGGAGAAAGAAAGTGCACATCACTGTATTGTGAGTGTGTGTGTGTGTGTGTGTGTGTGTTTGTTAGGGCTGCAACTAGCAAATATTTTCATTATCGATTAATCTACCGATTATTTTCTCCATTAATCGATTAATCATGGTGGTGTATAAAACATCAGAAAACAGTGAAAAATGGCCATTACAGTTTCCTAGAGCACCAGGTGACGCTATTAAATGTCTTGTTTTGTCTGACCAACAGTCCAAAACCCCATAAATATTCAATTTACTATAATGGAAGTGTAATGCTTCCAAAATGACTTAAACGATTAATCAATTATCAAAATAGTTTGTGATTAATTTTCTTTCGATCGACTAACCGATTAATCGACTAATTGTTGCAGCTCTAGTGTTTGTATGTTGGTAAAAGTTCTGTGAGTTTAACTATGTATGTAGCTGGCTATACTGTTTCTATGTCTGAGAGTAAATTTAGTGGAAATTCGATTTTTTTTTCACCTGTATGAAAACAGGTAAACATCAGACGTCAGCAAAGATGTCAACATGTTTTAATGTGTGTGTGTGTTTCTAATGTGTGTCCTTAGTGTGCTTGCATTGTGTTATGTGTTGTCTGCTTTTGCAGTAGTAGATGAAAGTGTGAGGAAACCTCCATGCACTGAGGCAGCTGGGATACTTCCTGTCACATGATCATAACCTTCTATTACATCACTTCTGTCCAGGGTTGGGAGACAAAAATGTCTTTCACATCATCCAAGCCATCTGTGTCACACATATTCTCATCATCATTTCTGTAACGAGATCACGGCATCCTTTCCGTCACGCATCCTACCATCCCCTCTATCACCCATCATTGAATCCGTCACATACAATTATGACATCATTTCTGTTACACATTGCTACACCATTATCATTGTGACATCATAAACTGACACATTATAATGTTTTTTTTGTAGGTTTGCTCAGCTAAGCAGCTCTGATACAATGTACTTAACATGTCCCACATTCTTTTCCTCTGAAGATTTCAATTGTTATTAATATTTGTGCACAGTGTGACAGAGGAGGGGTTTTATGCAGACCTAAATGCTTGATCTAACATGTAGTGCAAAGAATTCTCACCGTGTTCCAGAGGGCGAGCGGCTCTGCTTTCCGCAGTGATGGAGTTTAGGTGATCAGACAGCAAGATGGGACTGGAAAGAATATGCATGCATTATTTCATCTGTGGGGGATAATTTGTTCTGAAGTTGTGCATGTGAATTAACATCAAGAAAATCAAACTCAGGGACAGATATGGGGGGGTTGGGGGAATTCATTCAATCTAACAGCCAAGTGTGAACCCACTGTGATATGTCATATACATATATATACATATTTTTTTTCATAATAATGTGTTTTTTTTTTAAATAAGGAAGTCATATCTGTATATCAAAGCTTATTAACATATTTGAGATTATGTATAAGTAAAACATATTTTTCATGTGACGGATCTATTTTTGTGCTGTGTGGTCTCATTTGAAATGTTTTGTGTATCTGTTCTGGTTTTCACAGTTTGTGTGCTGTACACACAGGGCATTGGCAACACAGAATGGAGAGAGGTGAGTGAGGTGAAACTACCAACAGTCATATCCATTCTATATAACCACTTTTCATCCAAAAGCCCATATAAAACTTAAATATACTGCAAATATCCTGGGTTCACTTCCCTATTTCCCACATTTATCTTCCTTGGTTAATGTAATGTATGAGCTCTTTCTTTACGCATGTCATTGCATTAATTGCCCACTTCAGTTTTTACATCTTTGTAGCCATTTATAAAGTGGTCTGCGGGGAACTAAATTAATGTGGCATAAGAGTATTAATTTCTTAATGTGTCTAATGAAAACTGATGGGAAGCATGATTGATATTCAGGTGGAAAATTATAATCTTCTTTTTTTTTACATCTAATTGGTGCTACACCCTCTTTCCTCTTCTCTCTTAGTACGGAAGGACAGAAGTCATCGATAATACCCTAAACCCGGAGTTTGTGCGCAAATTCATCCTGGACTATTTCTTTGAGGAGAGACAGAACCTTCGTTTTGATCTGTGAGTGAGGCCAGTCTGAATGCGCTTGGCTGTTTGTTGTGTGTGTCTGTGTTCTTTGCCTGGCACTGTCATAGATTGCGATGTAAACCTCAGACATTAGAGGAGTCACAGGGTTTCCTGGCCACGGTCCCCTGGGAACAGAATGAAACTCAAACAACAGGCTGGCCTGTTGTCATGGAAACATGGGGCAAATCACAGAGATAATTTTTCAGAGGAAAATTGTTTCCCTGATCTTTAGGCCTGACAGCAGGCAGATCTACATCTACATCTACTGCGATCAGCGACGTCCCAGTACAATTAGCCGTTCTACAGAATCAATAGTGTCAAACACGGACAACTACGATCTGAATTTATAAATAAACATATTAGAAGAATGAAACTCTATTAGTACAAGTTTGAAACCTCAAGTGGCTCATTTTGTCCATTTATTTCTTGCTATTAGCATGATTTTGCATGAAGGTTTTTGTTGACTGAATTGAGCAGATTTCCTAATCTCTTGACCTAATTTTTCGGTCATTACAAATAATTATCACCATGTGTGCAAAACCAGTGAAAAATAGATTAAATCACAAATGAAATACACATATTAAAATATTAATCCATTTCAGTTGGTGCAGTTTTAAAAGAAACCACTGAACCACTTTTCCCAGGGGGGAAGACAGATTGAAAGATTTCTTTGAAATGTACTGAACAACTCAATTTAAGGTGTGAATAGAAGCAAAATCAGGTTCTGTTGACATAGAAACTCAGCTATGTTTTAAAGAGGTGCAACCTGTGATGATAACAAAATAAAACACCCAACAGCACCTCTGTTTGTTATTTTAAGGTGACACGTTTTGATTCCATGATTTCTCTGGGTTTCTCAGGTGGGAAAAATGTCATGAGATTCCCACTCTTGCGTTGGCACATGGGAATAGCCCAAATGTAGGGTGAGCGCGCCTTCACTGCTGAGCAGGAGCAGTGTTTCTGATAGCTCGGTGAACAGCGGTGTGTGCTTCGTTCATCTTTTATTTTTATTCCCAGAGAAACATGACAGACACACACGAGTTCATGACATGCTGAAAGCAGGCTCGGGGGCCCTGATCCCCATAAGGCTGCCCAGCGTGGGGGTAAATCTCCCCGGCTAGCTGTCACTTATGTAAGAAAACATTAAAGAAAAACTGTCATTTATTTTATTTCTTTATGTATGGAAAGTAAAGTGACCTTGTGTCCATAAGGAGCTCACAATGATCCTTTAGCGGTGTGCTGTGCTGTTGGAAAACAGGGGGGTTTATGGGAGTGAACAGTACACCCCCACCCCGCCCTCACCTGGAAAACCTGCACAGACTAGCTCTTATCATGTCATGTCATAACCCTGAGATTGCCTCTGGAGTTATTCAGAGAGGCTACTCTACCCTGCCTCCACTTAATGTAAATCTGATATTGTGTGTGTGTAATTACGGGCTTGTTCAGTGAACAGCGAGAGCATTATCACCATTTTCTTTTGAGAATATTATTTATGGAGATCTCTTTGTTCTAAAATATGCTGCAGAATCAAAGCGTGTGCTACGCTTTCATCTTTCAGTAATGAAACACTGACAGTAGTAGTTCCTGATGGAAGCTGCTTGCACTAACACAAAAACACATTTAAAAAAAAAAAAAAAAAAACTGACATGCCCAATTTCAGTGTGATTTAATGCAGCCACTCATGCAAAGCAGGCTGGGTAATCTAACGGGGAGAATAGCAATGCTTCTCTCACATCCGTCTTCGCTGGGACTGTTGCTGTGTAGGCAGTCTCCTCGTCACTTTTAATGTGGGACAGTGGAACGCTACGCTCCCTTAGCTTGGGGCACTCACTTATACAGTGCTATTCATTTAGCCACGCGCTCCGTTAGCCGCACTGTTGCACCCATTTGTTTGTAATTTCCTGTGATGGCGTTATTTCTTTCGGCAGAGGGAGAGCATGTGTGGCTGCAGACGTTTTTTTAACCCTGTCGTAATCAGCAGGAGCAGGCGCTGTGCCTTAATTGAGATTCAAACCGTTCGAGCTCACATCTTTCTGAACATGACGAGCTGGTTAGCCGTGAGCTTGTGTTGGGATGCTGTGGCTGTAGAGCTGTGCTGTAAACATGTGGCTCGAGGAGAAGCCGTAACTTCAGCTCGGATCAGTGTTACCCATGATGCACTCTGGTTTTCATTCCAGCTGACTGCTCTCTGTTTCATCCTCCTTCTCTAGGTACGATGTTGACTCAAAGAGTGCCAACCTTTCAAAACACGTGAGTTCCTGCTATCTTCCCTTCCTGATTTCCCATCACTTTTGTCCCTGATAATTCCCTGTTGTCATGACTCAGTTTGTTTTGTCTATGTTAATCCTGTCTTCGGGTTTTAAATCTCTCCTGATGAGTCTTACCCTGTTCAGGACCCTCCCTTGGTCAGGATTCTTAACCTCTGGTCACTGTTAAACCGGGTGACCAGAGAGGCCTAGAGATCGGGTCTGGGTGAAGCCACTGTCACACAAACGAGAACCTTGACAGCCAAGCTGGTGAATGATTTTAGGTGGGGCTGGCTCAGTGCCTGCAAAGGGTAGGAGGGCATGGGAGACTGACAACGGAGGTGGAGTCGCCGTGCTGAAGGATTGGAGTCATGGATAGCATGGCAGCCCGTCCATGTGTTATTTCATGGAGTGTCATTCTCCTGTCACTGTCTCAATCCACCGCCACCAATTTCCATGTCCTTTTCCGTCCTCCTTTGGCCCAGTGATTTGCCTGATGTATGAAAGCATACAAACGACTCTGTGATGAATCAGATTGAGTGATGCTGTCAGTCAGTGTTATGGCAGCCAGGCGTTTGCGTTCATCCCACTTCACAAAGCTCAACATCAAAGTTCCTTGCTGCTTAATTGATCCCCGTCTCTCATTAATTAGCATACCCTGATTGAACATCACAGATGTGAAAGATTATATCCATCAAAATGACATGTAAGTATAATTAATGCTGATTAAGAATTTCCCTTGACAAAAAAAGACATAATTATAATTCCGGAATGGAAGAGTGAGGATGTGTGCCAACCAAGCCTGTCGCTGGGAGACCAGAGTGATTGAGTGCAACACTGACCTCCATAACCTGCCGGTAATTGATCTGAGATCTGTGAGTCTAAGGGGAGAGACAGCAAGGAAATGGCACAGCAGACTGCTTTGATCATGTGATTGATGTGTTGAAATATGTGTGCAAAATAATGGTGTGGGACGGAGTGGAGTTCTGTGCACGCTGAGGCTTATAACTTATTTTTCACAACATGCAATTTATCATTGTGCCGAACCCAAAAGAGCAAACCCATCATTCTGTTCAAATGGGAGAGCGTATGTGTTCGAAAAGAGTATGTATGTTCTTGTATGTTTTGGACAGCATCTTGTATCTTTATTTGTGTATTTAAAAGGAGAACCTACTCATTTTTGCAAATGTCACGGTGCATGGAGGGACAGAAGGGAGACAGAGACATTACAGCAGGACCATAGGCTTTCTGAGCAGCTTTCAGCTCCCGGCAGCACTGAGGCGCCTCTGCCAACCACATTATCAACATGAAATAATTATAAAGTGGCATGTTCAGAACCACGTCAGTGTGAAACCTCGCAGATATTAGAGCAGCCAAGTGCAGGTTTGGAACCCTGCTTAAAACCTCCACACGATTTAGACATCATTTTTTTCACCGTTCTCTGCATCAGCGCCCCCTTTGGCTGTATGAGGAATTGCCTCTGCTACCCTAATGCTGCGTTCCATTCACAACGCTGGAAGTTTTGCAGTTGCATTGGTAGCAGATGGGTTTTTTACTAAGGCAATTACTGTTGTGGATAATTATTGAAAAATATATTTATTTATAAAGTATCAGAACTTTTTTTAAAAACCGGACACTAAAAAGCTATAAAATGGCAGATTGGTGGCAAGCCTGCCTTTAATTGAAGAAACTGATGGATTTTTTTTCATGACTTTCAAAAACCTGCACAATGAAAATGCACCCGCTGCAATGTTGTTCACTGACAGGCTGAGTTAAAGTTTCATGCTTTTCAATTATGCGTATGCAAAGAGCACCCCTATCAGCTGAACGCAGAAGTTATGAGCTCTGGAGAGCTTGGTGTTGTTGCAGATTGCTTTCACTCATCTCGCTGCGTTAGGGAACAGAGCTACTCTGATCAAAGCCGGGGCAGAGATGTAGCCATCGGCAGGTTTACGGTGACAGCAGCAACACACCATTTGACTGCTATTATGGACTCCAGTGTAGCACTAAGCTCTTTTGTAGTAGGTCAAAGCACTCCAAAATCTAACCCAAATGTCTCGTTTCGGACCTCCAGCTGCTGTCCTTCCAGCTGTTTTGTGTCATTGCCACCCCCCGAAGTGCACCCACACCCTGCTGTGAAAACCAACATCACAGTAATGCCGTCCCGCCATTTTTTCATAAGGCTGAGAAGTAAAGAAGCTGAAATGGAGGTCGCCGAATCCTGGATACGCTCCTGCCTTTTCGCTCTGGGCCCGCCATCACAGCGTAGCTTACCCAATGCAGTCTGGGGCGCCATGGCGACGAAGCCCCGCCCGTCGAGTAAAGTGTCTGGTGCTGAATCGATATACGCCTTTATGCCTGACCTGTGCCGACGCCCCCAGCCATGGTGGAGGTCTGTTACTCGCACAAGGAACTCTGGGGAAAAACTCAGCAGGATAAGAACCGCTGTCGTTTGTGTGAACATGTGAACGGGGTGGATATGGACTCAGCGCCAGAGAGAAGCCGAGCCAGAGCCTCACTGGTTTTTTTTTTCTTTCTTTCGTTTTCTCTCGGGCGGTTTGCGGCGTCTTGTGATCCTGTTCCTGCGGCCGCCAAAGACACGTGCGCGTCTTTGTTTTCCCGACTTCGGGTCCTCCAACGTTGATGTTTTCGCAGTCTAGACACTAATAATAATTACGAGCCTTTGTCACCCTCCTACTCATGAAATTGGATTAATGTCACTGTCATGCAGGACCACATAAACACAGCTTCACTTGCTGCAACAGGGCTGGAGGACGCGGCTGTAGTGTCTGACTGCCTGTCTGTCTGTCTGTCTGTCTGACTGTCTGTCTGACTGTCTGTCTGTCTGCCTGTCTGTCTTTCTGTCTGACTGTCTGTCTGCCTGTCTGTCTGTCTGTCTGCCTGCCTGTCTGTCTGTCTGTCTGTGCCTGTCTGCCTGCCTGTCTGTCTGTCTGTCTGCCTGTCTGTCTTTCTGTCTGACTGTCTGTCTGCCTGTCTATCTGTCTGTCTGTCTGTCTGTCTGACTGTCTGTCTGTCTATCTGTCTGTCTGTCTGTCTGTCTGACTGCCTGCCTGTCTGTCTGTCTGACTGTCTGTCTGTCTGTCTGTCTGTCTGACTGCCTGTCTGTCTGTCTGTCTGTCTGTCTGTCTGACTGTCTGTCTGTCTGTCTGTCTGTGCTCTGGTCCACTTCACAAGAGAGGGGAACAAGGTAGATAACCCCCCAGTGCCATAGGATACATGTTGTAATTTATCTTACATTTATCTTAAATTTTAAAAGCAAAACACAGGAAAATAAAAAAAAAACAATTTCATTCTTTCTTTTCCAAGCACTGCATAAAACTACAGTGCCCTGTGTATAAAATAATGGTGCATTGACAAGATATTTACATCAATGTCAATGAATTGTCTGTTATTTACTGCACAGTTCTCGGTGTGGCATGCCTCCATAAATGGTGATAGGAGAAGAATGATCGAAAACAGATCCAAATAATAAATGATCTCACTGTCATTCATTGAAATCTGGGCAGTTGGTCAGTCTATCTCATGCTAACCTTTTGTGCAGTGATGCACTGATGTCAGTGGCAGACTATTTGGTGCCCCAGGCAAAATTTTAACTGGATGTAGGCTCGTCATGAAAGCACACAAGTGTCTATGGTACAGGAGATGAAAAACTGATGTCATCAACATGAGACACAGCCCTCTATCCTAACTCAGTCTCTCCTCTCGTACCATTGGGCTCCTAAAACTGATGTCATCAACATGAGACACAGCCCTCTATCCTAAATCCTGTCTCTCCTCTCGTACCATTGGGCTCCTAAAACTGATGTCATCAACATGAGACACAGCCCCGTATCCTAACTCAGTCTCTCCTCTCGTACCATTGGGCTCCCAAAACTGATGTCATCAACATGAGACGCAGCCCTCTATCCTAACTCAGTCTCTCCTCTCGTACCATTGGGCTCCCTGGAACCGGAGCGTGGACATCCACTCAGAGCCTCAGTGCCATGCTGCCGTTTGGACGGAAAAGTGTCTGTTAAGGGCATGAATATGTAAATGGAGAGTGCCCGCAGTTATTACGATAATGCTAATGAATTCTGACAGGCAGCATTCACGGGGCAAACAGACGAAAACAAAATGTGGCGCGAGGAAGAGGGTTCGGCTCGTCACCATACACCGCCGCCTGTGATTGTGGAAAGGTCTCTCCTCAAATTCACGCCTCAGACCCCAGCCTTTATTGACTGCGGCATTTTAATTTCCCCTCTACAGTTATGTGAGATAATGCCGCGCATACATTACTGTAGAACAACGCTCACCTTACCACAGCACAGCAGTGCTAAGTTACACAGCACACACCGCCCACCCCAAAACCAATCACCTCTCATTATCTTTAACGGACCATTGTACCATGGTCTAATTAACATTTTTCCGTCCCATTTGAGAATTAATCACACCATGGGTTTTTGTGCTGCCGATGCACAGAGCACTTTTAAGGGTTTTAAACACTGGGGTTTGATCATTGCAACCACAGACCTGGAATTCAAAGGCTGGGATTCAATCAGCATTGGGCCTTAACTTCCACGTCCAACTGAACGAAGAGCATCATGTTTTCCTCTGCAAGTACAGTTTAACAAGTTCATTTTCAGGACTGCCATGATAAACATGATCACTTGCATTTATTTATGAGCCAAAGTTAAGAACAGCTGTTGGTTGTATCCCGGCACTAGTCTTGCGGTAGCGATGCACTCTACATCTTGGAGTCTTATCTTGACAATGCTAAGGCTGCTGTGATTGGAGAACCAGCGGGGGCCTCCTGTGATTGGCCACAGCACTGTCTGGGGGAGTGGCTGAGTCAGCAGGGTGTCCTGTGCCCTGTCTCACATTCATGACTCCCCTTTAACATGGACTCACCTGCATGTCTCAGGTGGTAGGCTGAGAAGTCAAGCGGAACGTCCTCTGACTGCACGGTCCAAAGGCCATGCAAGGCTTAATCGGCAACGAATGACTCGACTGTCTAGCGAGCTCTGAAGTTGTGGTATTCCTAATCAACATAAAAGTAAAAGCAACAAAAATAAGTAGCTTGCCAAAAAGAGGGGTAATTGTATAACAAAGAGAATAAGGAAAAATGCATTTAAAAAAAACTTTAAAAGAGTAATCCTTAAACAGACTTTGAGTAAGGTGTCAGATTTTGGTAATAACAGAACAAAGCGGTGACAGTGTGTGATGTTGTATTGGAATGGATGCTGGCACAGAGGAGGGCGTAACCTGGCTGAACTGGCAGGGGTTTCTAAAGCCTCTTCCTGTCTCCGCAGGACTTCCTGGGTCAGGCCTTCTGCACCCTGGGGGAGGTGGTGGGGTCCCTGGGGAGCCGGCTGGAGAAACCTTTGGTGTAAGTAACCCCGTCTTCTCCCTCTCTTTTTACGCGACTGTGCTATGACCAGCATGCAGAAACAGGCTGGGCTTGGTCCGGTGTCCAGGGCAGCCCGCTTCTCTCTGCCAGGAGGCTATTCCCACGGCCCGCGCCGCATTCCTGTCCAACAGACACAGTGAAACAGAGAAGTGTGTCACTCTGTGACCCAGAGGTGACTCACAGCCAGGCCACAAGTACTTCTGTCCCAGCTGAGAGAGCGTGTGTGCGGAGAGGAGGGTGAAGCGTGTACCGCTGGAGGGGTGGGGATCGCAGTCTTCCAGGCTGTTTGCATAAACCCCTCTTACAGTCTCCCTGGGTGTTCACCTTAAAAACCGACTCAGATCTGCGCGGTTTGAGAAGCTTTAAACCATCAGGTGATTCGTATTACCTGTTACCAGGTTTAGAGTCATTCCACCAAACGAAAGGTGGCAGTAAAATCCACCGCAGGTCTGTGAGGAAAATCATTGCCGCGGATGAAATTACCTGTTAGCAGGTGTGAATCTGCCGCTAATTGAATGGTATCACCGAGACCCTAAGGATAAATCTGCCCCCCCCCCCACCCCCGAGCAACGGCTGCACGCCGCGTAACAGGAGAGCCCATCACCACAGAGGTGTGAAAGGGTCGTTGGGTCGAGGCAGAGGACAGAGGAGCTCTACCCGGTGCCGCTTCCAGAGGAATCCTCCAAAAAACAGCGGCTACCCAGTACAGCCCCGTGACGAGCTGTTTGCCTCCGTGCTGCTCGTTATCCAGCTCAGGGCGCCCTTTTACGCACTCTGCTCAAAGGAAGCTCTCACTTAGACTCCCGCAGTGCTGAGGACCTTTTCCACATAGCTGAGAGAGATCCCTCTATGTCTTCTCTGGAAGAGCCTGGGAGGGGTGTGCTGAGAGAATAGACGTATTGTATTATATCATATTGTACTGGTGCTTGAGGTGCTTGGTTGGGTCGTGACCTTTCTCCTTTAATTAGCCGTACTGTAAACAGCTGTAATGATCTGCGCTTTGTGTTTATGTATGCTCCTCAAGCATCCCTGCCACTTAATCAGTCACATATACGTAAATGAAGGTGCTGATTAAGCCTTGTTTTCATGCAGAGGCTCATGGAAATGTATGTTTGCAGTGTAACTCCATGATTGCCTCATGGCTCATATGTCAAGTTACATAAACCAGGTCACAGCTGTGTGCTCTGCTGGGATGAATCAGCTTGGATCGTCAGGGAAGACTGCTTCATGTGGCACCCATGCGCCTTAGATAATGAGGGAAGCCTACTGTGTCCTGATTGAGTGAGTGGAACCCCTGCTGGTTTTTGATTGGTCAGCCTTTCCGCATACATTATCTCAGTGTACAGGAAGAATGGCACAGGTCATTTAGAAAGGGGGTGGAGCTACATACCCCTGATGATGTCATAATGACTCCCTTACAAAGACTCTGAACAGAAAACTGGTTATATATAATTGTGTTATAGACATCTGGCTGATGAACAGTAATGACAACTATAAGCAAATATGAACTATACTTTTAATCACATAATTTCTCATTCAGTATCTTTGCACTGCTTTCACATGCTGTTTGTCATCTTTAAAAAGACACTTATTGGTCAGACACATTTTTTGCATAATGCTGAGTGTTTGAAATAAGTTGAAAGTGACTCTCAGGGTTGTCGGTAGTCATGTTGTTTATTTGTAATGTCATTACAATTCTCCGTTGGAGAAGGTCTTTGCTCTGTGCCATTCCTTGTCTCAGAACAGTGCTCGTGTTGTTTATCTCTCTGAATTATTTTTGAGCAAGGAATAACCTCTGCGCTTATTTAAAAAAACAGTGTGATGTAGAACAGTCATGGAATTTCAGAGCTTTCGTGCTTTTTGGAGATATTTTTGTAACCTGGGGTTTTCCACTGCGAGACGGAGCAGAGCAACGGCCTGGCTCAGTTGCGTGGTGCTGTGGGGCGGACAGAGAGAGCCGTGAGGAAACTGAGGGGAGAGGATGATGCTGACCGCGTCCTCGCTGTCTGACCAGGGCCACGCACGGCCAGTCTGGCCTCAAACAGACGACCTCGCGCCCAGCCAGCCAAGGAGAGGGGCTGCTTCAGTCACACACACACACACACACACGCACACACACACACTCTCAGATACACATACACACACACACACTCTCAGATACACATACACACACACATACACTCTCAGATACACATACACACACACACACCCTCACACACACACACACACACTCTCAGATACACATACACACACACACACATACACTCTCAGATACACATACACACACACGCATACACTCTCAGATACACATACACACACACACACACACTCTCAGATACACATACACACACACACACACACTCTCAGATACACATACACACACACACACACACTCTCAGATACACATACACACACACACACACACACACACATACACACACTGCCCCCTCTCTGCTACTGGGATCGCATTTATCAGGCCGTAGAGCAGTGAAGATAACAAGCTATGTCAAATTGTGTCTTGCTAAGGCTGCCCACAGTTAAGCATGTGAGAACATCTCAGAGAGCGTCTGCCCCAGCTGCTGTCTCTGTGTGTCAGAGGGCTCTCAGCACAGATATTGACCGTCACCTTGGCAACTGTTTGGGCTATCATAATTATGAAATATGGCTTGACTTATAAATGTTGGCCAAATTACCGCAGTAACCGCAGTAAAGGGTATTGTGATTCAGGGGGGTCATATAAACACGACGTGTACAGAGAAAGATCACTCGCCACAGATGGTGATGGAAGTTTCATCACTTGGTTTTTTGATATGAGGGCAATCTGGTGATTGTGGCAGCCCTAGTGACTAGGGCATCATGGGAAGGTCAGTTATTTGTTTACAGGGAAAAGCCCCTCTAAAATAAAGGGTTATGCCTGTTACTATATGAGAGAAAAGTGACTTTTTTCTGATAAATTCTCTCTCTGTTCTCCTGACTCCCCCCTCTGCCACCGCTAAGCCTATCCTGTGATCCTGTGACATCTGCTGCTGAAGGAAACAGGACACAAAGCTGATCTCTCTCTCAAAACACACACACACACACACACACACATACATACTCTCACACACACACCCACGTACAGACACATGCACGCACACACACACTCACTCACACACACACTCACACACGCACACACTCACACACACATACATACTCTCACACACACACCCACATACAGACACATGCACACACACACACACTCACTTACACACACACACACTCACACACGCACACACTCACTCACTCACACACACACACATACATACTCTCACACACACACCCACATACAGACACATGCACACACACACACACACTCACTCACTCACACACACATACATACTCTCTCACACACACCCACATACAGACAGACAGACACACGCACACACACCCACCCACATACAGACACACACACGCACGCACACACTCACTCACACACACACACACACACCCACATACAGACAGACACACACACACACACACACACACACTTTTACACCTGCGCAAAGCTGTGACTCTTCTTGACTGTAATGAGTGCTAATTACAGTATTTGTGAAACTCTTCTTGCTACCCAGGCAGTGTTACCGGGCCTGTAGGGATCATACATAAGCTCTGTTCTATCTCCCTCCACTATCTCTGTGTCTCTGAGCCCTGCTGTGCACAGGCTAACATTTCCCGGGATGTTGAACCGCTATGAGTCATGTGAACTGGGGATCTTGCTGTAGAATAGGACGTGTCTGTGGTCTACTGGATTGATTCAGTAATGTGTGATGAGAACGGGGGGAGGGGACTGGATTATTCAGTGCTGAGCATGCGTGACAAATCAGATAGTGAGGTCATGATTATATCTGTCTGGTGTCTGTCAGTTATACAGCTTTCCTTCGGCAGTCTCCCTCTCCCTCTCACCGTGTGTGTGAGTGTGAGTGAGTCTGTGTCCATGTGCATGCGCGTGTATGTGTGTGTGTGCATGTGTGTGTGTTTGTGTGTGTGAGTCTGTGTCCATGTGTGTGCGTGCGTGTGTGTGTGTGTGTGTGTGTCTGTGTGTGTGTGTGTGTGTGCGTGTGTGTGTGTGTGAGTCTGTGTCCATGTGCATGCGCGTGTATGTGTGTGCATGTGTGTGTGTGTTTGTGTGTGTGAGTCTGTGTCCATATGCGTGTGTGTGTGCGCGCATGTGTGTGTGAGTCTGTGTCCATGTGCATGCGTGTGTATGTGTGTGTGTGTGCATGTGTGTGTGTGTTTGTGTGTGTGAGTCTGTGTCCATGTGTGTGTGTGTGTGTGTGTGTACATGTGCCCAACAGGATTCAGTGCTCACACTCACTGCATCATCGCGGTGAATGTTCTTTCAGTATCTAACTCGGCTTCAGCATTTCTCACCTCTGAGCCCTCCTCTCTTTTCTCCCCTCTCTCATTCTCTCCAGTCTCTCTCTTTCCTCTCCTTCCCCTCTCTCATTCTCTCCAGTCTCTCTCTTTCCTCTCCTTGAGCTCTCTCATTCTCTCCAGTCTCTCTCTTTCCTCTCCTTGCCCTCTCTCCTTCTCCGCTCCAGTCTCTATTTCGCGGTGTTGCAGCACTTCTGAGACAGAGAGTTAATTTCCGAGAGTGCTTGACAAAGAGCTCTCCGCCTCCCTGCAGGATTAGAGACTGCGCATTACTTACCAATCGATTTCCCTGTATAGTTTGTTGCGTAATCCGCGCTGTATTAAAGTGAAAAAGGGTGAATTGTAAAAAATTTAAATTTAACTGAATTTTAATTCTACCGAAAGTAAATTAATCTGGAGCCCTTGCATCTCTCTCTGCATGTACTCATGACGGAGTCAGCAGGAATTTTTCGCAGTCTGTGTTCTGCTCTCTGCCTGCTAATATTTACAGAAGTGATTCTCAGACCTCCTGGAGCGTGCTGGTTTTCATCAGGCTCCGTTTTAAAACCGATGACGCTTATTTATTAATTTGCTGGGGAGACATGCTCATCCAGTGTGACTTCTATAGCTCATATTTGCCATGCAGTCTTTTATTTGTAGCATACATTCCATGCTACAAGGTAGGACGACTGTGCCCCATTTGAGATCAGGACCAGCAACCTTTTGATTGCAGTTCTTTTAATCGTTTGCTTGATTAATTAAACCGCAGTAAACCTCCTGCGTGTGAATTCTGCTGCTTTTGAAACATTTGTAACATATTTTTGAGTTTTACTCGAATGTGCATGTTTAGAGTTGTCTTGCATTATAAGTGTACAGTTGTGCTTTATTTTTCATTGGCACTACTGACATAAGAGAAAATAAGCCCTCCCGTCACTCACGGCTGTCTTTACGCGTCAGCTTTCACTGTGACTCTGGGTCAGAGGACGTTGTAGTGGTAAGTGCGTATGAGACACCGTTTGTGAAGCTCAATGAGTGTAAGGTATTAAAGTCGCCATGTAAGAGAATCTGAACTGATGTCAGGTACAAATGCTTAACTCAAAATAACAAACGTGTAACATTACAGCTTGTGCTAGCGACACGTAAGGTCGGTTCAGACTCTGCTTTCCACAGTGCGGAAGAAAAGCATGAGTGCGTGGACATGGAAGATGCGGCGTGTTATAATGATAATTGTCATTTCATTCAGGTCCCCTCCTTCGCTGCGCGGCAGTAATTATGCATGATTCCCTGGCAGCCGCTGACACTTAATTACCTCGTGCACTCAAGACACTGATTGCAAATCAATGTGTCTTGATTAGGCATTTCTGCAGCTCGGGCACTTCCAGTGAATGGCGCGAGAGCGGGCACAGCCCACGAGGGCATAGTTAACCTTTTATTCTCAATGTTTTCTTAAAAAAAAAAAAAACTCAATTTACAATGCGCTGTTGCTTTGGATCAGGAAGGTTACATAGGCTATTGTAGCTTGCACGGTACATGATTAATGACGCATACGGAGCTCACGGAACGCTACCTGGAAATGTTAGCTCATGTAGTTCAATCACACCACTCCGAATTGCTAGCGAGTACTTGTCTGCACAAAAGACCCTTTGTTGAGGATACAAGCCTAGATGGCAAATGGAAATTGAAGCTCTAGATGCAGATCGTAAAAGGTATAGCCTCATAAACTCTGTGCATATTAAAACAGCCACAGACTGCAGGGCTTTCCCCTATCTCACTACAGGCATGTCCGGAAACACCAAAAATTACATAAATATTTTTTCCGTGTTTTCCTGCTGCTTTCACGGTTTTTAATCACTTTCTCTTGACGCATTTAATACTTTTGCCCTTTCTCACACTCAAACACCGATAGCTTGGGCACCAGATGTTTGACTTCTTAACAAATCTGCTAGATTCATCGTGTTGCTGTACAGACAACGTGCTAATTTTAAACAGTGTTTTGTAGCAGTAACATACTGATATTAATGTGAAATATGTTTCCATATAGCACCTTTCTAGCTCTGAGAATGCATGTCCTTTTTAATTTGGTGCTTGCAGTAACCTGTGTTCCTGCAGTATATGTTTCTGTGTTTATGCATACATTTGGCTGCTCATGCATACATTTAGCTGTTGCCGCTTGGTACAGAAAGGACACGGGAATGGGGAGCACAGTGATTTGTGAAGAGTTAAAGACTGACTGTAATAGCCAGTCAAGGCACTTTCCAACTAATAGGAAAAAAAGGTTCCTAAAGGGTTCTTTGTTGTCCTGCTGGGGGAACCCTTAAAGGTTCTTCTGTGATATGGGTTTCACTCTCAGGTTCTCTGTAGAACCATATTCTGAGGGTTATATAAAGAACCCCTTAAAGATATCTGTGTCTAAGATGAACCTTTAGGAGTTCCCCCAGGAGGATACATGAAAAACCATTAAAGGTGCTGGAAAGCACATAAATGTACAATCTTATTTCCCTGCAATGTATGCTCAGCTGTCATGCATAACTGTCCATCACGGGCGTATTTAATGATAAAAAAAAAAAAAAATTCTGCTGATGAGTAATTAATTACTGATTAAGGTCGCTCACTGGCGTTACTTTGAAAATGTGTCCTGAATTTAACCGATGCTGTGATAGCCATATAGTTTCTCATTAACAGTTTCTATGGAAAAAAATGTATAAATAAGTATTTAATTGGTTTTGTTTTGTTCTTTTAATTTTGGTACATGGCCACTGTGTGGGTTTTTGGTTCTTGTTGCTGCAGACGTGTCTGTCGATGAGAGAAAGTGTAGCCTGAGCATGCGCTTTCCCCTCACTCATGTGAGAACAAGCAGCGTACTCGTATTAACTCCACAGTCCAGCAGTCAAACTCACAGAGGCGTTTCGTTTGAGCAGGACACTTTGCATGCAGCCTGTGCAGGCAGACCATGGGTGAATGAATGAGCAGAGAGGGTCTTTGGCTCACAGAGAGACCCAGAGCTTCGCTCCCTTCCCTGGACGATGCTGTGTGTCTCTCTGCAGTGCTGCTGGCTTCTGGGGGCGTACTGGGGGCGTACTGTGGGGCCCATGTACACACTGTAAAAGTGCCATAACAATAAGGACCATCAAGCAGGCTCTGTGCTTTTGTATTAGATACATTTCTTTAAATTAAAATATTACTAAAAGCCAAATTCTTATTTCCCTGTGATACCTGGTACATCTGTGTTGAAATATGGTGATTCAAATACAATTCATTTATAAACAGATTTAATTTATAAATGTGTTCCTTGGTTCATTGCTGCCAGCTCTTATTCTGTCGAGCGGTTTGACAAAGTGATGGGGTTGTTTTAATAACAGAGGCATTTGCTCTGTTTTTCTATATTTGTAATATTTGTTACATTATGCTGTTGTTTATCACCTTCATTTAAGAGTATGTCAATAATATGATGTATGTGAATGCTGAAGTTGGTCTTATTTATGTCATATTTATGTCATAAACAAGTGTCCTTCCCACAGTTTACGCATGGCCTGCAAACACTATGGTCCGTCTAAAATGTCAAATTTGCTGCATGTATTTGGTCTCTTTCTCCTTTAAACTGATGCTGACTGACTGGGGCCTTTTGGAATGAATGATACACAGGATAATGTATACTACATCTCTATTTGGGGGTTCCCGTTGCTGTCAGGCGCCTGTCAAGCGTTGTCATGGAGACTCAGGTTTCTGGTTTTTCTATCCCCTTTTCTGGGTCAGTGTCTTTACACAGGAGCTTGTCTGTGTACCTGATGATGGCTCTATATCTGTCTGCAGCCTGTCCTCCATAGCTCTGCCATGGCTTTCAGCAGCACGTTTTGGGAAGTCATATTCTTGACCATAATAAATGCTGAGAACCACGTCTCAGGAGATTAGCAGCTATGCTAATAGTTTTATGTTAATAATAATGATGTTTTAGTTTGTCTTTTCTCATTGGCGGGAGTTGAAAAAACAGGTTTATACTCAAAGCAGGACAGAACACTCTAGACGTGGACCTCAGTGGTTCTGAGCCAGTCCTGGGTTTGGATACAGACCAGTTTGACCTGAGGTTCAGTGTCTAATCTGAGCTCATGCCAGTCTCACCTTGCCCAGGCCCAGAACCCGTTTGCCTGTGGTATGGAGGGCAGGAGTGGCTTTTCCTGCGATTGCTCCACAAACCTGTGCCACCCTGCCCTCCTCGCCACCCTGCCCTCCTCGCCACCCTGCCCACCGCGCCACCCTGCCCTCCTCGCCACCCTGCCCACCGCGCCATCCTGCCCTCTGCTGCCACCCTGCCCACCGCGCCATCCTGCCCTCTGCTGCCACCCTGCCCACCGCGCCATCCTGCCCTCTGCTGCCACCCTGCCATCCTGCCCTCTGCTGCCACCCTGCCCACTATGCCATCCTGCCCTCTGCTGCCACCCTGGCCACTATGCCATCCTCCCCATGACACCACCCTGCCCACTATGCCATCCTGCCCTCTGCTGCCACCCTGCCCACTATGCCATCCTGCCCTCTGCTGCCACCCTGCCCACCTCACCACCCAGCCCTCTGCTGCCACCCTGCCCACTATGCCATCCTGCCCTCTGCTGCCACCCTGCCCACCTCACCACCCAGCCCTCTGCTGCCACCCTGCCCACTATGCCATCCTGCCCTCTGCTGCCACCCTGCCCACCTCACCACCCTGCCCTCTGCTGCCACCCTGCCCACTATGCCATCCTGCCCTCTGCTGCCACCCTGCCCACCTCACCACCCTGCCCTCTGCTGCCACCCTGCCCACCTCACCACCCTGCCCTCTGCTGCCACCCTGCCCGCCGCACCACCCTGCCCACTATGCCACCCTACCCACCGCTGCCACGTCTCTCCGTCAGGGCCAGGCTCCGCCCAGCAGGCTGGCGTGTGCCGCCGCGACCCTGTAAACAGGCCCCACACCGCCAAGCCAATCCGCCATGCGCTGACCACAGGCCAGGATGGCCGGCCACCCCTCTGAGCTGTGTTTGGACTCTGAGCTAATCTGTGTGCTTTATTTATGAGCTGAAATAAGCTCCCAGTGCTCTCCTCCTCACCTCTTGTGAAGGATGCTTTGTCACCTCTTCTTCACATATGTGCAGTCAGGATTTGAGATGTGGAGAGAGAAAGAGAGGGAAGGAGGGAGGGAGTGAGGGAGGGAGGGAGAGAGGGAGGGTGTGGGATGTAAAGCAATGCTGTGAACTGATTAGCCAGTGATTAGATTCAGCTGAGGTCCTCCATTAGCAGTAAATACAGCTGTAAGGTTAAGGCACATTTAATGGAACATCAGATTCAGAGAAGGAAGTGATACAGCTGGAGAATGTATTTGTAATGAGGGCAGAAACTGGCCTCCAACTGTGGCTCAACCGCTCGGCAACGCTCTGGCTATTTTAAGGCAAATCCCATTCTTAGGAGCTGAAAACCCACAGCGGTGAAGGGGCGGCCAGGTGCTCTATATGAGCTCTGCAGCTTCTCCGATCTGTCAATCATTCCACCAACCAACCAATTAAAACAGTTTTCACTCTGAATCAGGACACTGTGATTGGTTCCTGGGTTGGGATGGTTTGGTCACTTTTGGGTAATGTGTATTTATATAGCATGACATGTACATTTCATAATAATCCAGAAAAAAATTCTTTAATATGACTTTTCTGTAAATGTAGGTGGCATGATAGTGACAGCAGTTTTAGTTTCCATGGATCTCTATTCTTAGACCGCTGTGGAGATTGTATTAGACAGGAATTATCCAGAAAGAAAAGTGCATGGTATTTCCTGAGTGGAGCTGTCACTGAAGCAAATGAGATTCAGTTTAAAAGGCTGAAACGTTCTCCGCTCGGGATCCTCTGACCTGCCGTCAAAGCTTTGGAGCTAAATTTGGGCTGAAATGGCCTTCCCCGGGCTGAGAGAATATTAATGGAATTGGGATTTAAAGTGGGATTTAAAAGGGAGTTTCCATCTGCAATTAGAATCATTTTCATGTCATAAATCCTGGAATATGTTTTAAAGTTTAATTGAGGCTGCGTCTCTTAGACGGCAGCTATGAATTCTCAATCTTTCTGTTACATACAAAAAAAAAAAATAAGAATGAAAAATGACAGGCAGGATATAGAGTCATTTTTTGTGGTCGGGAAAGCAATTGTAGAAATTGATTGTGATTTTTCCTGGTCTCGGAAAAGGCCATCCTAATTCCGCATCTCCAGTTTCACAGCTTCCTGTGTGAAGTATTGGTGTCAGGGTTAAATGTGGTCCCCTTCGCTCGTCAAATTAGTGCTGACAGTGAAATGCGCGAGTGGCCAGCATACAGAGAAGCCTCAGACAGACATGCACTTTCATACAAACCCTCCGCCGAGGAGCAGGGACCCAGCATTGCTCAAACCACTTTTTAACCATTTTTATTTGATTTTTATGTACGCCTCCTAAATTATGTGTTCTAATCATGCACTCCGTCGCAGGTTTTGAATGTTTTTGGTGACCCATGTAGCATGTACATAGGAAGCTTAATCAGAACATTATTTAATTGCTCAGTAGGGGACTTTCATAGGTGATATTTTGTAATTTATTTTCCATTATTCCATGCTGGGTGAGGACTGAAGTGAATCCCAGTGTTGTTGGTTTAGTATCCTGTTTGGTTCCTTCATTGTATGCTCCACATCTTAGCCGAACCAGTGATGTGATTTCGGACAAAAGGTTCCTCATCTTTCTTCATGGTCTCCTCCTCTGATACTGTATAAACACTGCTCTGTTGCTCTGACAGATCCCACATACATCATAATAGTGGAAGTATCATGGCCTATCTTTGGTATCAGTTTTCAACACTGTTATAGTATCATAAGATATGACTGGTGTTGGTGTCGAGCACTCTGATGCTCTGTGTATGCTCTGTAAATTTTGTGTATGGTGCAGCAAACTGTGCAGAACTTCATTCACTGCTGTCAATGAGAGAAACAGCCATTTTAAACAGAGAGGTACAGAGTTAGTGTCCTGTTATATTGGGACTATAGTGGATGTGCTGCACCCTGTATCTTTGTAATAAACTGAAACAGAATGTATTTGAGTTGATTATAATAACGTATTAATAATATATTAATCTGTTATTAATGTGTTGTAGCCCCTCTATAACTGAATACCAGTTCTAATCCTTCCAGTGATGTAATTGGCGATTGCACAGGACCGCAGATACCACCCAAATGTGACCGTGAACGTTTGCCTTTTCTCTGACAGGGGAATCCCAGGGAAGAAGTGTGGGACCATCATAGTAAAGGCAGAGGAGCTGAACAACTGCCGGGTGAGACCTGCGTCTCTCTTCTCTTTCACAGGAGAACCAAGATGACCTTACTGATGTAGCAAACTATGCCACATTGACAGTTTAAACCAGCAGCCAGAGGTCCATGTTTGCAAGGCAGCAATTGGCCCAGCGTTGCTCTGATGAAAGTCTGTTTACCAAAAGCGGAGCCGTATTAAAAGATATCAGTGAGAAAAAGCCTCCCAGGTGAGGTGAATACCAGGTGAGATCATCTGCCTTATGGCCAGGCAGTCTTCCCTGCTCAGCCAGGTGCCTGCAGCGTTCTCACCTGAGCATATGGCCTATGACTCCGCCCACCCCTGCCAGCCCGGGCAGTATGGGGTTGGTGTCAGATATGCAGAGTGAAAAATAGTGAGGGACGGTTGCCATGGCATCAGAGGAGTCATGTGCAGCTCGGCTGCCTCCTTCTGATCCTTGGGGGCTGTTTACACAACTCAAAACAGTTGGGGAAAAATTAGGAACATTTAAAAAAATATATTTTTAATCATTTACAATAGAAACAGAGTGCATGTACATAATATAACTCTTGTGAGCATCTTCTGATGTTTGTCTAATGGGGTGATATCTTGATTGAGGCCATCTGAACATAAAAGTTTGGACACTCTCCTGTACTCCAGCTGGCCATCCGTGTATTAACATGTTGGGATGCTGTATTGCGCATCTAACTAACTTAACGCCTGCAGTTTTTAGAAAGCATTGCTAACATGCAGCTAACTAGAAGCTATTTGTAGCTCAGAGGCTCAGTGTGTCTGGGAGCTCAGCGAGAGTGCCGGTGATGAGATTAGACAGGCGCTGATGTCACCTCCTGTGCTACACCTGTACTCAGGCACACCTGCTCCCCCCGTCCACAAACTCACCGCTCAGTACCTCTCACAATCCCACAGTCCCTCTGCAGCGTGTCACACTGCCTATACGTATATGCATGTGCATCTACCCATGTACACACATGCGCTAATATACATACAAACACACATATGCATGCATGCACATACAAATGCATGCACTGAGACACACACGCATAGACGCACATAAATGCATGCACTGAGACACACACGCGTATACGCACACAAGTTCTGTGGGGCGGGTGTGTACGATAACCTTCGCTCCTGCCTTCACTCAGTTGTTGGTCTGGTAATTTTCTGTCTGGCCTATTTTTGCTAAAACGACATCAGGCGCATCTCTCTCGGTTAACAAATATTTTGATGTGTATTTTTGGGAAACGCACCTGTGTAAACATACACGTTATCCTCTCGTTTGACCAGTTAAGATAGCGTGACTGCCTGGCACAGAAAAGAGCATACACAAACATATCCACACTCACATGTACACACACACACACACAAACACACACACACACACACACACACACACAGGGATATTCATTTGACTCCCCTCTTTAAACTCTTAATTTATTCCATAGTCATTTACATGAATCAAATCTGATGATTAAACAGAAATATAAATGAATGCAGACTCATATTAGCTTTGGGGCCAGTTGACTAATGACAGTCCTGCTCTTGCAGTCCTTACATTCAGACCCTACTGTATGAATACTGTATAAATACTCTCTGAGTATATGCATAAATAACTGCTCTTAGACACAGCCATCATGACTCCACTCTGTACATTTTTGTCATGTTCCAGGAGTCAGTGATGATGCAGTTTTGTGGGAACAAACTGGACAAAAAAGACTTTTTTGGGAAGTCCGATCCCTTCCTGGTTTTCTACCGGAGCAATGAGGATGGAACGTGAGTATCATGACTTGGCGTCTCCCATGTTTTATCAGCACTGAACTGGCTCCTTAGCCTGCAGGGTATGGCTCACTGCACTCTGTTAGTTTAATAAGCTTGTAAGGTGTTGTTTTCCCTCAGAAGGTACCTCTGACAGGTAGCATGGTGTTTTCTTTGGTGCAATGGAAGCCCAGTATTAGGGTTCACTCAAAGCACCCAAAACACGACACACTGCTCGCTGGCTCCAAGTGCTTGAGAACTGGCATCGATTTCTAAGCTGTGAGCTTCCTGGAATACCGAATCACTGTTTTCCGCATTTGGATTCTACAGTCAAACATCTATTTTTGCTCTCTTCATGTAGAAGAAAGGATGTGTGTTTATGGTTTACAGTGCCACATTGATCGACTTGCGATAAATCTCCTTAATGGAGGTCCTGCACCCTCTCAGGAAGTCAGCTCTGTGGAGAAAAACCCACATCTGAGAATAAACGCATAAGCAGCATTATTCCGTAGAATGAATGATTCATCAATTGATGGAAATGTAGTCAGCCTAGCACCCCTTATCAAACAAACTGCCACATCCTGAACCAGAGTATAGCGCAGCTAAATGAGTATGGGAAATAATTATGAGCAGAATGATACAGAACAAGCACAAAGTATTGATGAAAAACAGTCAATATGGAATAACAAGTAAAAATAGGTTTATAGAAGTTAATTCGTGGAATGGAATTGCTGGTGTACTATAGAAAAATTAACTTCAACTAAATTTCCCAAGTGAGCTCTCTAGCTGTGGATAATAAAATGAAACTGTCCAAAGAATGCAATAAACAGAACCAACGGAGTGGAAAAATGAGAAAACAGTAATAAAAAGCTCATCAAGCAAAGCTTCCAGTGCAGTGCAAGCAGATTAAACCACGCAAAGTGGCCGATGCTGTCCGCTTTCTGTGATGTGTAAAATAAAGACAGGAAATGCAGCTGAGCGACATACTCAGGAGTGTTTTGGCTGATCGGCGTAACATATGAAATAAAATTTATGTTTTTGTTTTAGCTTGCTTAGGTCTATCGCATTAGTGGAGGCTTAAAGTAAAGCAGACCCCAGTTTGAGCATTTCCAGTCGACTGAAGTACAGATAACGGATGATGGGTCTGTAGCCGCAGTCTGCGTTTTCTGTGTTCCAGCGCGTCGTTTCAGACCGACGGACTCGCCTCCGGCCCTCTTCCTCAGGCTGTGGAGTGTGTGTGTGGGGGTAATGACTTTTTATTACCTCTTTGTTTCTCCCAAAGTGCCTCTCCAGGCTGGTCTTTTGGTGAATCCCTTTTCTTGTTGAGAGTAATAGAACACCCACCTGAACTGGAATGAAATAAGTTGTGCTGAAAAGTCTGCCACCCTGAGAGGTCTGAGGGGACAGAATGAGAGTGCGACAGCGTAATAACTAATACCCCCCATCTTCCAGAGAGGAACAGAAATCATTCAACTGAGACAAGCACTGGTCATCCGGAGCTCAGCTTAGAATGGAAAAACACTGTTTGTTAATGGCAGTGCGCACATGTGCGGACTAACACCGCTCACTCAGACCAGATCCTGTTCACATTCTAAACCTTTTTTTCTGCCTTTGTGTGAAAGGTTCACGATTAGCCACAAGACGGAGGTGGTGAAGAACACACTGAACCCCGTGTGGCAGGCCTTCAAGATCCCAGTGAGAGCGCTCTGCAACGGAGACTATGACAGGTGAAGGTGTATGACAGGTGACAGGGCAGGGTTTGTCAGATACAGAGAGGGGGAGTAGAAGTGTGGAATTACCTGAGTGGAGTGTGGAGCAACGTGAACTTCATGACAGTGGGGGCTGAGAGATTTGACAGAGATTTGGAGTACCTTGACAGGTGACAAATATTGATGAGCAGAGCAGGACTTTAATGAATTACACTTTGACAGGGGGGAAAAGTGAGTCTATCTGATAGGTGAATGGGTTTGTGTGTGGGGGGGAAGGGGTGGAGATCTGGATTTTGCCATTTGGAGAAAACCCTTTTGTTCTGTTTTATGCTGCTGCTGTACTTTCAGTGTGCAAGTGGTAGTTGTTGCCATGGTACATGTTAACGCACATGACCACTTGTGTTGGCCAAAACCAGGAAAAACACAGAGCAAAATGAATTGTGCGTCAGAGTGGGCTTTAACACAGCATAATCCCCTTGCAGCATGTTCAGTCTGCTCTTTTACAGCCGTCATATGACTGTGTCCTATTCTTTCTCTGCGCTATTCACGCCTTAACAGACTATTCTGTTATTTGCCTGGCATGTGCCAGACACACACACACACACACACACACACACACACACACACTTACACACATGTACATAGAATAAAAGAAAGATATGGATCCTAGGGACAGAGGGAATAGGGGTGTCTGTCACAGGTGGTAAATGCCTTTTTATCCAGAGATAGAGGACAAAGGCCGTAATTGTGCAGTTTTGGCTCTGTTGTGGGGTGGTCCATTGATTTGTGATAGGACGCATTCTCAATGGCAATTAGCACCTTATCTGGGATTAGTGGAGACTGCGGAGGAACACAGCGGCGCATTGTGATGTCAGCGGAGGAACACAGCGGCGTATTGTGATGTCAGCGGGGGTCTGGGACGGGAGATAAGGACGGGGCTGTTCAGACAGGAGGAAGAGAGACACGCAAGATTCCACGCGGCAGGGAAGGTTGGCTGTTTCCTCGGCGATAGGAAGGTCCGTGAGATGGGGGGGTTCGGTCATTCTGCAGGGGATGCTTTGGAGGTTCAGAGCAGTTTAGAAAAAAAAGCTGCTTCTGTTTCGACCACAATCCCGTCATGTTGCAAAAAAAAACTCTGTGGCTGCACTGACATGGTTTTGCAGTCGGAGCCGCGCGTTTGAAATGTAGCACAGGGACGGAGCCGGGCCCCCCTGGCGTTTGCTGAGATTCAGCTGCGCTGTCTTTCTTTCACGTTGAGGCCCTGTGTCAGATTAAATTACGACGACAGCGGGTGAGAATTTTGTAAAGCTGACAACAGAAATGGGAGTTTGGAGATCTGGCCGAACCTCGATCAGCATCACATTACAGATCATAAGTAACAGGAATATTGTGACTGTCCAGCTGAGAAATTCCCCAAATAAAGCACAGGCCGTTTGAAATGGCCTGCGTCTCAGACCATAGCGATGAGGGACTCTGAGCAAACACAAGCCCGCTGTTCTGAAGTGAGGGATTTTCCCATTCATCATGACGGGGGGACGCAGGTAGGTGAAGTTTCCACTTAATTACACATCTCCTGAAATATGCAGAAACCAATTTGCCAGGAATAGACTCATACACCTTGTAATCTAATCTTAATAATGACCTTCTGATTAAAAGGTAAAAAAGGTACTCCTCTCTCAGACTCGGCTTTCCTTTTGGCAGGCCAAATTGCTGTGCGTGAAATTAGCTCCGGACTGAATTGCATTGGGTCTGATGAGGTGGAAGCTCTGTGCTCTATGCTCAGAGTGTGGGGTTCACAGACAGACTTTGGGGGCGATCGGTGCACAGATCTGCCCCTCTCTGTGCTCTTGATGAGAGAAGGCAGCCCTTACGAGCTGAATGGTGCTTTTGCACCGCGAGATGATGCCACTCGGTGAGACCACAAGCTGGCGATGTGAGGAGGAATGGGGAGAACCAGCACTGGGCTGACCCAGAAGCCAGAAGTCAGGCCACTGACAGAACCAGATCACCCGCACAAACTCCTGCAGATACACAGGATGGGTTTCAGAAGGCTCTGTGTCTCCATACAGCAGTGTGACCCCATGATTCAGAATCAGACCCACACATTGGCCAGTGTGTGATAAACTGGCCATAGCTTTGCTCTGGTAGGAAATGTTTTAAAAGCCTCATCGTGCAAGAGTTACTCACTGCCCTGGCTGGTCGGGTGCCTGCAGTGTACCTATGCTACCTGAAGCACTTCAGGTAGAGGAATACATGTCCTGCCTCAATGGACAAGCGCATTAGTCGCCATCATCCTGAATTGATGGAAGATATGGCATCCATTAGATGGACTTAAATATAGTTAGGCAGTCCAAACTGAGATGAGAAAGAAATAAGTGGTATAAAAATTGGTTTACCTGACCTGACCTGACCAAAAACTAACGAAACTTGGAATATATAAAGATATAACAAATTCTTAGGGGTAGGGAAATATTCATATTCGCATCACAGCTGACAAGTAAACAACGTAACAGCATGCAATATAGAAGATTAAAAGAAATTTGTGATCTTTGTACAAAACAATACTGGTGTCACAAAATGGGTCATAGGTATACAGCATCCACTTTTGTTTGTTGTTAATCAAGGTATGCGTACAGAAACAGGTTAGAGGAAAAATCTGATTACAGGTAAATCCTGTTGGTCTGTTTAACTGGGCTAGTGTTTCACTAGTCTTATGGCCTCTATCTTTTTCCCACAGGGCTATCAAGATTGAGGTGTATGACTGGGATAGAGACGGAAGGTAAGGGACTCACCTGTACTCACCTGCCAGGCCTGAGTGTCTGACAGTACACTCAGACTGAGGGAACCATTCAGCTCCTGTACAGGTAGAGCTCATAACAGCAATTTTATAAGTTTAAAAGGAATTGCTTGCACTCACAGAGAGAGTGCTTTTCAATGCTAACAGGTTCTG
>CM040757.1:28895789-28898289 GCA_022829145.1 Albula goreensis
TCCCAGAACCGCAGCATCCTCAGAACAGCATCTGCGCAGTGCAGAGGAGAGCAGTGGAACACTGTCTGCCTTAAAAAACAAGCCATTTTTTATGGTTCGCTGCCTCGTTATTTGACACGGAGAAGTTTACTGTAGCTTTATGAGAGCAGGAGCTGTGGAACGGAATGAAGAGTCTGGGCAAATCCTCTGCAATAAAACTTTAACTGTTCTTTTTATGTCTCGTAATTTCAATATTGTCATGTTCATTGAAACTTTAGAGAGCTTCATCATAACTTTGGACATCACATATATTTACGCATCTTGTCTTACTCACATCCCTTTCTCAGATGGCCGAAATAATAAGTCGTGATTTTTGTGAGATCCATTTTATTACATTTCTTCCTGACATCCAGGTATGTGAGACTGAGAGACACAGAGACATGTGCGCAGTGGCAGCGGTGGAGCAGTGTGGAAAACCCCGTCGACTGTGAAGGAATCTTTCTCTGTTTAAGACCCAGTGAAACAAATCAGCCGTAGGTGTAGAGGGCCAGGACGTATCAGCAGAGGAAGCTCACCTGGAGCAGATAGGGAGTGAATAGAAACTCCCCCTCTCTTATCTCACTGAAGCACATGTGGCGAAACGGCACTCTCCCGGTGCACCTGAGTGGCGACTCCAGGGGCAAGCATGTGCCAGAATATCACGCATTAAAAACCCAGTTGTTGACATGATTGGAAAGGGCTCTAAAGCAGGACCCCTGGGTTAATCGGCGACTGCTTTCACATCACCAGTTGAACCGGCGCCGTTGAAGGTTGAACGGCAGTCCTTCGTCTCAGCTTGTCTTCAAGGGTTTGGCATCGCTGGGCTGCAGGCTCCACCTGCCCCTGAGCAAGGGAAGCAAGGTGATGCAGAAGCAGAACTACAACCAAAGACGCCATGCCCCAGCTTTGGCGTGGGTTTGATAAATGGGGGCTCTGTGTGGTACAGCTGTTTTGAAGCACTGGCTTCCATCTGTCCCTCTCATTAAGCTGACACACACATCTCTCCAGGGACGTTTATATGCCCAGCAGAAAACAACCGTCTCATAAAATGCCAATTGACCAGGCTGTTGCTCCTGTTGAGGGGGAAATAGAGGTGGCACTGGCTTTTACTGGGGGCTGTGTGCTCTCTGTACTGGCAGCCAAATGCTCTTTATTTGCCTTTCATTCTCCTCAGGATTGGTCGCCGGGCTTGCAGCAGCATTCGTAATCTCTCTCTTGCACTCGGAGCCCTAGGAACGTGGGGGATGGATGAATAAAGTAAATAAAATGTTTGTTGGAGAGTTGAGAAACTCTGGGTGCAGCTTTGAGTGTTTGGGTCTCAGTCGCACTCTTTCCACCCGGGAGGTCCACGGCTGGCTCATCCTGGCCTGGGACTAATAGGGATTAAGTGGTTAAAATCCTTTGTCCCATTGCTTTCCAGCGGCCTCTTCTGGCCAGGCAGATACCTGTAAGATTTGTGGCTTTGTGGCCTGTGATCATATTTTGACTTTGTGTTCCTCCGATGGCTAAAGCTGTGTTTGAATAGTGTCACATCTGCTGTGCGGGCAGAGACGGGGTGTTCCAGGGTTCCTCCTCCAAAGCCCATGGGTGAGATGCAGTTACCCTGATCACGCTGATCAAAGTTCACTTTGAGCAGGAAAAATGAGGAAAAATTAAAAAAAAAAAAAAAACAGACAGGTGAGAAGATGTGCCCGGGGTTAGTCTGTCAGGCTGTGCTGGAGCCACACATGGGTGTGTGCGCAGATTTGAGCGTTTATGTGGGGTTGTGTCTGTCTCTTGAGTGCGTCCATGCCCTTGCACTGTGACGTTATATTAATGGCTTGATAATTGGATTGTCACTTGCAACAGTAGTTAATTTTCTTTGTGATAAGAAGGTCTCCCAGGTCCTTTAAGCGCTTTAGATTCGCTGCTTCTGATTTGAACAGCCTTTTCATCATTCCTGTCACACAGAGAGGCTCTGGCTTAGTTTCCTGTTTAAGCGACAGAGGCAGGAAACTGCTGGGTTATGCCATTCTGGAGATTCCTCCACCAAAATAATCCACAGGATGTTGAGCCTGCCAGAAGACGAAAATGTCATGCTTGTGTTTGGGAAAGCATTTGTAGCTGGTGAAGGTTCACAGAGGGTTTGCTGCTTTTCACATTTTTCTGTATGCAACATGAACTGACCTGTGATTGGCTCAGAAGAGTCACATGGGGTTTTCATGCTGCAGCTGTGCCTCACATGAAAAATGTAAATTATTTGATTCAAACCTTTTACTACTTTTTTGGACTATGCCCAGTTTATCTTTTATAAGCAAAGTGGAGCGAATTCTTAATGCATCTACAGAATAACAATACATCAAATTTTGACTGCATGCAGTATCTCAGCCATGCTTTATTTTCTACTCATTTATTCTTTGTCTAACAGGAAATAATTTTGCCAGATATTTTCCAGGTATCCTGTTCACAGACAGACTTTTCACAGCGAGTCACTCACAGTAAT